>OY728142.1:2095539227-2095587476 GCA_963277665.1 Viscum album
TATGCGTACGTGTATTGTATGTGTATGTGTATGTGTATGTGTATGTGTATGTGTATGTGTATGTGTATGTGTATGTGTATGTGTATGTGTATGTGTATGTGTATGTGTATGTGTATGTGTATGTGTATGTGTATGTGTATGTGTATGTGTATGTGTATGTGTATGTGTATGTGTATGTGTATGTGTATGTGTATGTGTATGTGTATGTGTATGTGTATGTGTATGTGTATGTGTATGTGTATGTGTATGTGTATGTGTATGTGTATGTGTATGTGTATGTGTATGTGTATGTGTATGTGTTTGTGTATGTGTATGTGTATGTGTATGTGTATGTGTATGTGTATGTGTATGTGTATGTGTTTGTGTATGTGTATGTGTATGTGTATGTGTATGTGTATCTATATCTATATATTTATATGTACGTGTATGCGTATGTGTATGTCTATGTACATGTACATGCATGGCTATGCATGTGTGTGTGTGTGTGTGTCTGTGTATGTGTATGTGTATGTGTAGGTGTGTGTGTATGTGTGTGTGTATGTGTATGTGTGTGTGTATGCGTATGTGTATGTATATGTGTATGTGTATGTGTATGTGTATGTGTATTTGTATGTGTACGTGTATGTGTAGGTGTATGTGTAGGTGTATGTGTATGTGGATGTGTACGTGGATGTGTACGTGGATGTGTATGTGTATGTGTATGTGTATGTGCATGTGCATGTGTATGTGTTTGTGTTTGTGTATGTGTATGTGTATGTGTCTGTGTATGTGTAAGTGTATGTGAATGTGTATGTGTATGTATGCATATCTGTATGCGTATGTGTATGTGTACGTGTATTGTATGTGTATGTCTATATGTGTATGTGTATGTGTATGTGTATGTGTATGTGTATGTGTATGTGTATGTGTATGTGTATATGTATGTGTATGTGTATGTGTATGTGTATGTGTATGTGTATGTGTATGTGTACGTGTATGTGTATGTGTATGTGTATGTGTATGTGTATGTGTATGTGTATGTGTATGTGTATGTGTATGTGTATGTGTATTTGTATGTGTATGTGTATGTGTATGTGTATGTAGTATGTGTATGTATATATACATATGTATAAATGTGTATGTATGTGCATGCATGTGTATGTAACTGTATGTATGTGTATGTGTGTATGTGCATGTGTATTTGAATCTGTATGTATGTATATGTATGTCAAAGCGTATGTATGTGTGTACATGTATGTATGTTTATTGATTTAATATTATTTATTCATTTTTAATATCTCTCTATTTTAGTATTTTCTGTAGTTGATTTATTTTTAATATTTATTCATTTTTAATATATATTCATTTAATATTCTTTTAATATATTCAATTTTGATAGTTATTTATACATTTTTCAATATTTATACATTTTATTAAATAATATCATTTATAATAATTATGAAAAATTCTAAAGGTTAATAATTTATTATATTTTACATATACAATCAATACAGTGCATGCATCAATAATTAGCAATAATAATATTATTTATTTAATCATTTTTATTCATTTTTATGTGTTTTCAATTCATATAATTAATGTTATGAATTAACTTTTTCAGAACTATTTTTGTACTTTATTTAATTTTATTTATTCATTTTTAATATTATTTCATTAAATATTTTTTTTCATTTTTTCTATTTATTAATTTTTATTAATATTTTTATTCATTTATTTTTAATAACATATAAAAATTTGTTGTCTAATTTTCAATATGCCTGTAAATTTTATGATTAATATTTATTTATTTTTATTTATTATGTTTTAATATTTTTAATATATGTTTGAAATTTATATAATTGATTCCTGTAAAACCATCTCCAACCCATGCCATTTTAGCGTGAAATTGAACCCCAACGTACATCATCTCCAACACCATTTTGGTGTTTATGTAGTTAATTATGTTATTATATTAAATTCATTCATTAATAGATAAAAAGTAAATATTATTGAACTAATATTTCATATTATTAACTTAATTAATCAAATCATGTAATCATAATTTTTTTAATTTATTCATTATGA
Organism: Viscum album; assembly: GCA_963277665.1. NCBI lineage: Eukaryota > Viridiplantae > Streptophyta > Magnoliopsida > Santalales > Viscaceae > Viscum > Viscum album. Next base: position 2,095,541,292 of record OY728142.1, read on the forward strand.
ATATGTTTGTGTATTTAATTTGATTTGATTTAATTGAACAATCAATATATTTTTATAGTTAATATAATTCATTTTTTATATTTTTTTAATTAATATAATCAATAATTTCTATTTATTCTTTTTTACTCATTTTTATGTGTTTATAATTCACGTAATTAATGTTAAAAAATCACTTTCTTATTTTTTTATAATTTATTCAATTTTATTTATTCAATTTTGACATTATTTCATTTACTATTATTTATCCATTTGTAATATTTATTATTATTTTATTATTTTTTGAATTTCTTCATTTTTTAATATTTATTTATATATGATTATTTATTATGTTATAATATTCTTAATATGTTTTAAATTTATGTAATTAATATTTATTCAATTTCATTTATTAAGATGTAATATTTTTAAAATGTTTGAAATCAATATAACTAATTTATTTAAGTACATTTTTTAATATTCCCTTCATTTTTGTATGTGTTTACAATTAATGTAATTAATCTTACAAACTATACATAATCATTTACTACGTTTTAATATTCTTTTATGTTTTTAATTTATATGATTAATATGCATTTAATTTTATTTATAAAGTTGTAATACTTTTATTTGAAAATGTAGGGTCAAGGTCCTTTTGTTAAACATAAAAAAAAGAGATGAACAGAGAGATGAATGCAGACAAAGCATATTTCCCTCATCAAAAAATCATTTAAAGACCTAACTTTTTTCTAATCTCATCCCTAATTCAGCATTCCTCATCGCGTATAGCATTCCAATCAGTTCCATCGCATCCACGGCTTCGACCTCTGGGGTGATGCCCTCTCCACCAACTTTTCGCTTGCTGCAAGTGACCTTTAATGGAAGTGTCATGTGAGTCAGATATCCCTATATCTACCTGTACTTCCACCTGTACTCTACCTTCTTGCACATCATTAGTAGCATCAAGCACTCCATATAGGTTGTGTGTACATACCTGCACTTTATGTGATGTATCTTGTGTACCCTACACATTTTTTATTGTAGCGTCAACTGAGCTTTCTATCAGGACAGAAACAACCTGCATGTTTGTAGGGGAACATGAAGGAGCCTCCATCTGAAGAGGGAGCACCAAAGGAGCCAACACGAAATCATTTCAAGACTTATAAGAAGGAGGCATGGACTTCTTAGAAGCAACTAATTGGAATCCATCTTCATCCACTGAAGTAGATTTGGATGAAGATACAATCTTTCCTTTTGGGTCACAATCTGAATGCGCCTCCTCACTACTAATGGGGGGTAGCAGATATGTCTCTGTCTTCTGGGTGATCTAACATGGTATAAACCTGATTGGGGGGAGGGGTATACCAGTGATAAGGAGCTCCTACTTAGTGTAGGCACAGTCACTACAAGACAAGCCTACCCACTAACCTGAGATACAAGAGATTATTTCTTATTTTTTAAATGTATTTTAACATCTATTTTATGCTTTCCCTTGTGATCTCTTGAAGCAACCATTTCTTCCCACATCAACAGTTGATCAAAAATTTCTTGAGAATATTATTCATCAAATTATTGATTCTTCATTGCTTCATCACCCATACCATCGCCATCCACACTGTGATTCATTGGAATAACACTTCCTAGACCACCTTTCAAAGAACCCCTGACCAGTGAATCGTTAAATGAAATTCCCTCCCGCATAGTGGATTTTATTCCACTAGATTGTTGATCATATGTAATTTCATCAATATATGGAAAACTATATTTTTCCCCTATGTGGTTGCATCTACATCATAGCAAGTACTTCTATCTTAATATTTAGTTTCATCAACAAAGGGCATATGACCAGATGAGGGAGTGGTCACACTTTGATTTTGTCCATTTGACTTTGCAGCAAACAACTCCACCAATCCATGCTCACATACATTAGCTCTAGTATCACTATTTTCCTTTTTATCATCCAATGTAGTTACATTGTCTCTTTGTTTCTTCCTAAAGACATAAGAATCATGCCAATTTGTTTGGAAAAAAGAAAAAATAGTTGTCCTACAACAAGCATCCAATGAATGACCATCTATAAGGACCTAGCCTTAACCACAATATAATCTAGTAAATTATTTTATAATTAAAATTATTACATTCTCATAGATCTTTTTAGTTTAGAGTTTTAGAGAATTAAGGCATAACTCAAACATTACAACCCATAATCATAAAAACTGGATAATACTAAAACAACAACCATTTTTTTAGAATATGAATATTTTAAAACAAAACATTCTTTCTTTTTATGACAAAACATCATGACTTTAAACTTGAATCCTTCCTTTCCTTTACCCATACATAAACCTAGTGAAAAACATTTAAAAACCTAGTATGAGGACAAAAAACTCAGTAAGGAACATAAAAAAGTGAATGGAACCATTAGTCTATGAATATATATAAACATATGAAATCATTTTCGCAAATACATACTACTCACCCATAATGTATCAAATGCTTATGTTTTGAAAACTAGTGATTTCCATACATCATAGAAAACAAAAATAAAACCTTATAGGTTAATTGGAACATTACTTACTTATGATTTTATCCCTCATAGCCACCATATGATTTGTAGGCCTCACAAATACCTTACAATGTATCCCTCGTGGATATCTTATGATGTAACCCTCATGGATACCTTATTGTGTGACCATCGCAATTACACTTGGAGTAACCATGTGGTCGACCTCCAACATAAACATAGAAATTTCATTAGAGGGAGATATATGTCCCAAATTTATTTATAAACAATTACCAATAACTAGAACATAATAATAAAACAAGAATACTTACATCATAGAAACATTCCATTTGAATTTTGTAAAAATAGAAATTTAAAAGATGATTTTTAAAGAAAAGTCCCTTGCCTTAGGTTCTTCATACTTCAAACGGGTTCAAACATCCTGTATAATGTTATAAAGAGTGTTATTAACATATTAAAGAACCATAATCATGTTTATACAACCTTATATGACCATTTTATAACAACTTTCCACCCATTTATTAATAATATTTTGTTATTTGCATTGTTTCAGGTGGGTTTATTTGATGGTTTCTATGGTCGGTTTGTTATGGATTTTATTATCGAATTGAAGAAAAAAACCAAAATTGGAAATAAATTGTATTAATATGTTTCCATAATTTTAAATGATTACATATATCATTTTTTTTACAGATATGAGTATTAATCATTAGACAAAACATTATTTAAAATGATTTAGTTTATTTTTGCAGTTTTTACAACCATCACGAACTTATAACATTTTATTTAATATCATGTTTATATAATGGTTCTAGAACATTAAATAACTTAATATATGTATAATAAAATCTTATTTAACCATAATAATGGTTTTATAACCATCCTTGAAGGTGGAAATGGAAATTGAAAACTTGTCGCCCATGAATGCGATAAATCAACACATCACAGACAATGATTTCATTTTTAGTACAAAATTAGAGGGGAAGAGAAATGATTATGGGGTGTTTAATTAACAAAAAAATTAAAGAATATAAAATATATTGGATTTAACATTTTACTTTTATAAGTAGATATGATAAGAGATTAAAAAAGAAAATAAATTGAAAAGAAACTAAAAGAAAAGGAAATAGGTTTTTAACAGTTGAATTGTCTTTCTTGAGAACCTCCTTAGGGCACTTGGTTTTGGAATTTTGGTGAGACCATAAGTTCTTGGATGCGGGGAAGAGACTTGGGAAGTTATTTGGGTATAAATTAAATAGGATACAATTCTTTTAGGTGTGATGAGAAGAGGTGGTATTTGGGGGTATTTGTAGTGGATGAGAGGTGTGTTTTCTCGTTATTTTATTCATTGGTTTATTATTTTGGATCAAGATTACGAATAGTTTGAGAATTATAAATAAATATATTTAAATAATTAATATAAGTTTGATATTATGTTTATTACATTAGAAATAACTCAAGTAATAGTTTATTTAACTTATAATGTATATATACTGTAAATTATCATATTTTACAATTCACAAAATTTAAACTATTTTAGAGAAATCTAAAAAATTCACCACAACCATTTTTCAATTTTTAGAATTAAAAAATGAAATATATTTTTGTAAAATAATTTTATAAATATGAGAAATTTCATTTGGAATTAAAATCATCATTTTTTCAAAAAATACCAATTTTAATATTATAACAGATTTTATAACGCTTTGAAAAATTAATTAAATCCTCTTAAATAATTTTATAATAATAATAAAAAAATAGTAATTTATGAATATATTTTTTGAAAATATATTTTCTTTTAAATCATTATATTAATTATAAAATTTAAAATAAATATTTATGACTCACAAAAACACAAACACTTAATTTATAATTTTTTAAAATAAATTATTTAATCATTCAAAGATATAAATATATCATATTTTCACTTAAAATATACATTAATTTTATTTATACTCTCGTGGGTAAGTTTAAAATTATATTATTATAGATTTCTTAATTTCAATAAGTACCACTTATTTTATTATACATTTATAATGAATTTAATCTATTTAATTCCAGAATAAAAATAAATTATTTTATAAGTACCTTGCTTGTTACATTCTCCCCACTTTATGAAAATTGAAACCTCACAATTTATTCACTTATTAAACAAATGAGGATACATTTCCCTCATATCATTTTCATATTCCCATGTTGTTTCTTCAACCATGTGGTTTCCCCACAAAATCTGAACCTGGTGAATTACCTTATTCGGCAATACCTTTTCTCCACGATCAAGAATATGAATTGTATTTTCCTTATAAGAAATGGTCTCATCTATATAAACAACATCTAGGATCAAAACATGAGATGAATATAGCACTTAATTTATTAACATCGAAACATGAAAAAAAAATGTGCCTGAGATAAACTTGGATGAAACGATACACAGTATGAAACTAGTCCAACATTTTCCCCAATTTCATATGGTCAAATGAACTATGGAATTAGTTTTACTTTATTACCAATACACATAACACTTTTCAAATGAGTGATTTTATGTAAAACATGATCACCAAACTCGAAAGAAAACTCTTTCCTCTTGATATCTTTATAACTTTTATGCCTGCTATAAGTTGCCCTCATGTGTTTCTGGATCGTCTTCACTTTCTAAGCCACTTCCTCTACTAATTCTGGTCCCATCAACTTCCTTTACCTAGCATCATCCCAAAATGATGGAGTTCGACACCATTTCCCATATAATACCTCAAAAGGTGTCATCGATATACAAGAATAAAAACTATTATTATAAGATAACACAACTAAAGAATGATGGTGATCCCAACTTACTTGATAATCAATTGAACAAGATCAAATCATATCTTTGAAAGTCTGAATTTCTCACTCTGTATATCCATCAAAATGAAGATGAAAAGAAGGGATGAAATTTAATTCAATTCCCAATTAATTTTGAAGGCATTTCCAAAAGTTATAAGTGAAACTGGGATCACGGTCAGATAAAATGGAGAGAGGAAATCCATATACAATTACTATCCAATTAAAGTACTATCAAGAAAGTTGATATAAAGACAGAGTATCTCAAATAGTAGGAAAATGTGTAGATTTAGTCAGTCGATCAATAATAACCCAAATCATATTTTTGCCTCAAGAATTATTTGGTAGACCCACCAAGAAATCCATGGATATATTTTACCATTTACACTCTAGCATTGGAAATGGTTGAAATATCCCATTTGGGAGTTGTCACTCTAATGAAACCTATTGATTTATCAAAAATTTCATGGTAAAATCAGCAATATCTCTTTTTATTCCATCCCACCAATAATACTCCTGAAGATATCTATACATCTTAGTGATTCTAGGATGAACTGAAAATAGAGAACTATGAGTTTCACTTAACAATTATTTCTTCAGCTTAGAATAACAAGTCACACATAATCTCTTTCCAAATCTCCAACTACATTTTTGGTCAATGTTAAATTCTGGAAACATATATTTCTAAACCAATTCTACCTTTTTTTGTAACTCAAGGTCTTCCTACTACACTTTATTAATTCCATCTGAGAGAGACGACTTCACGGACACCTAAAAAAATAGGAAATTCCTATACTAACAACTTCCAAGCCAAAATTAATCAAATAATTAATCTAGGGGTCATGTTCCAAACATATCATGATTAATTTAGCATGATGTTTTTGACTCAAGGCATCTTCCACTTTGTTTGATTTTCTAGTATGGTAATTGATAGTGTAATCATAATCCTTTATTAGTTCAAGCCAACTTCTCTACCTTATTATCAATTACTTCTAAGTAAATATATACTTCAAAACATTTATGGTCAGCATATATTTCACATTTGGATCAGTATAAATAATGTCTCCATATTTTTTAAAGAGAAAACCACAGTTGCAAATTCCAAATCAATGTGGGATAATTTAACTCGTGAGGTTTCAATTGTCTTGAAGCATAAAAAATTACCTGTTTATTTTGCATTAAAACATAATTAAATATCTTTAAAAAGAATCATTGTAGTTTAAAAAAATCACAATTAATGTAAGACATGTCCAAAACTTGTTCATTCAACAATCTTGTTTTCAGTTACTAAAAAAACAACACAACCTTTTGTCCAAATAAATATAACCCATTTGCATGTTAACTTAGTTAGCAGGCTAGATAACTGGGAAATGTTTTTAACAAACCTCTGGTAATATCCTTCTAATCCAAAAAAATGATTCTTGGTAACATTTTTAGGTCTTGTCCATTCATCAACCAGTTTGTTTATAGGATAAACTATTTTTCCATCCTTATTTACTATGTTCCCATGAAAAGAAATATGTTCCAACTGAAAATAATATTTTCTAAATTTTCCATATAAATTCTTTTCATTAAGAGTTTGTTGGAAAATACATAATTTTTTTTCTTAATCTTCATAACTATTTGAAAACACGAAAATATAGTCAATAAAAACCACAAAAAACTTTCCAAATATTCTCTTATGATTCTATTCATAAGATCCATAAAAAATGGGAATTTTTAAAACCAAAGGGAATAAAAAAACTCTTAATGCCCATATCCTGTATGGAACAATGTTTCTGGAATATCATCCTCCTTCTCCATCAGCTAATAGTACCCATATCTCAAGTCAATCTTGCAAAAATACTGATCTCCCTAGAGCTAATAAAACAAGTCATCAATATGAGGAAATAGATAATTATTCTTAACCGTATTTTTGTTCAAATCTATATAATCAATTTAAAGTCTCATGGAACAATATTTATTTTTTGACAAACAAAATATGAGAACCCCCTAGTGAAATGCTAAGATAAATGAAACCATTATCAAGAAACTCCTGTAACTGCTTTTTCAAATCTATAAATTCAACTTGATCCATTCTATAAGTAGATTTTGAGACTGCCTTGACATTAGGAACTATGTCAATAGTAAATTCAACTTTCTGATTGGGTATAACATTGTGAAACTCATTAGTAAAACATCCAGGTATTCATTTACCATGGGAACATTATTAATCTTAACAGTTCCCTTGTTTTCACCAATATGTGCAAGATAAATTTAATTTCTATTTTTTAATAGTTTCTCAGCTTCTTAATATATTATCAATGTTATGGGTTCATTCTTGTATGCAAACTAAAACTCTTTCTAAAATAAATTATTTAGATATACAATAAATCATTGCATGATAAAAAGAAATTTATTCCATACCCATAATAACTTCAATTTGTACTAAGGGAAAAATATCATGGTTTGAAAGTAATGTGTTACCACATACAACATCAGGAAGATTCTTATAATTCCTTTTTTCCATAATATTTTCCCCTAGTGTTTTAACCATAAGTTCTGATTTCATTTATTGAGGTGAAATTTCCCATTTACTAGAGAATTTCTCATAAATAAAGGAATGTGTAGACCTCCTATCAAGTAAGACATTAGAAAAATATGAGTAAACAAAGTACATAATAAAACATCATTGGATAGCCCAACATCTACTGAAGTAGTAGCAAAAGATTTCACTACACCTTTCTTCTTAAAATCTGGATTCTTCCCATAATTCATATCTTTCTTTGGTCATGTATTCAAATAATTCCCCATCCCACCACATTTTAAACACTTTACAATTTCCTTATCAGAATTAAACATGCCAACACTAAGGACTTTTTCACAAAAATCTCAAGCCATATGTCAAAATTTACCACATAAAAAACGCTTCTTGGTTTTGTTAAGGCATTACCCAAGGTGATTTTTACCACACTTTTCACAAACTAGAAACTATAATTCATTACCTTCCGGTTTCTTCAATTGGCTATTACCCATTTCTTACCATATAGACCTCTTCTACTGCTTGTTGTTAAAGTACACATGATCATCATCAAACTCCATTTCTACCCACTCAGAACATAGAATAAGTTACTCATAACTTTTGAATTCACGGGAGGCCAAAGCCCTTTGATATCTTGGATTTAATCCTGAGTAAAAACGATTGATTTTACTATCAAGATACTACATAAGATTTGAAGAGTACCTTTCAAACCAAGTGATGTTTTCTTCATACATAACCATTGAATATTCCTTTTTTGTTTCAATTATTGGAATTTATTTTCCATCCTAATTCAAACAACCTTAGGAAAATATTTTTCAAGGAAAATATTCTTAAATTTATCCCATTCCAAGGCATCAATCTCCTCACTATCCCTGATATTATTGACCATTAAACACCACCGGTCAAATTCACCTTCAAAAAAATTAATAGAAAGAATAACCTTTTGATTATATAAACACCCCATGACATCGAATATCTTTTCAATGGATTTAATCCACAATTCATCCACCATTGGGTTAGAATATCCACTAAAAGTAGGAAGGTGTTGCCTCATAAAATGTTCTACTATCATCATGTTCCTTTGTGGTTGCTCGGGATGTTATATTTCATGGATGCCACCAACATTTATATCCAATGTCAATTGATCCATTAATATCAAAAACTAATTCATTATAATTCCCACCATTCTAGGTTTTGGATTCGGAAATATATCCTCCTCTCAGTGCCTTTATACTTCATCATCACTATTTCTTCTACCAAAAACCATTCTAAATAGACATATCTTAGATGATGAAATATGGTAATATTTAAATGATATATAATTTTAACATAAAAATAAGGTCAAAATCCTTTATGGTATTATATTAACATCATCATAACCCCAAAATTTATCTAAAAAGTGCTATAATACAAACTATAAGGAATCATCCTTAAACATTACATAATTTGATAAATTCTCTTAGAATTCACTTTCTAACATTGCCAAATATCTTTTTAGTTTATTGTTTTAGAAAATTAGGGAATAACACATGCATTACAAACCATAAGAATAAAAACTGAAAAATACTAAAATAATATCTACTTTTTCACAATATCAATCTTTAAAAACAAAACATGCTTTCTTTTTATGACAAAACATCATAACTTTATACTTGAATCCTTTATTTCCTTTATCCATCCATAAACCCTTGAAAAAAAATTTAAACATGGGATAAGCACAAAAATATCATTAAGGTACATAAAAAAGGGAAAAGAACCATTAGTCCATGAATACATATAAACATATAAAATCATTTTCACAAAGACATACTTCTCACCCATAAAGTATAAAATACTTACTTTGGGAAAACAAGTGTTTTCTATAAATCATAGAAAACATAAATAAAACATTATAGGTTACTTTGGTAATTAATTACATATGATTGTAACCATCATGGCTAACATACAATTTGTAACCCTAATGAATACTTTATCATGTAACTCTCACGAAAATCTTATGATGTAACACTCATGACTACCTTATTGTATAACTATCACAATTACACTTGGAGTAACCATATGACAGACCTCCAACCTTAACATACTCAATGCATTAGAGGGAGATATATGTCCTACCCTTATTTACAAATAATTCCAAGGAACCATAACATAATCATAAAAAATAATACTTATATCATAAAAAACATTCCTTTTGAATTTTGTAAAAATAGAAATTTAAAAGAGGATTTTTAAAGAAAATTATCTTACTTCGGGTTTTTTCTAATTTAAACTTGTTAAAACCTCATGTATAATTGTTTAAAGAGTGTTATTAATATATTAAATAAACATTATAATGTTTATACTACCTTATATGACAATTTAATAATAAATTTCCTCCTATTTATTAATAATATTTTGTTATTTCCATTGTTTTGGGTACATTTATTACATGGTTTTCATGGTCTGTTCGCTATGGATTTTATAATCAAATGGAAGAAAAACACCAGAAGTGGAAATGATGGTATTAATATGTTTCAATAATTTTAAATGACTCCATATATCATTTTTTATTGATATTATGATGAATCATTAGATAAAACATTAATTAAAATGATTTAGTTTGTTTTGGTAGTTTTTACGACCATCATGAACTTATATAATTTTATTTAATATCATATTTATAAAATGGTTCCTGAACATTAAATAACTTATAATATGTATAATAAAATCATATTTAACCATAATAATGAATTTATGACCATCCTTTAAGGTGGAAATGGAAATGGAAAACTCATCGTCCTTGAATGTGATAAATCAACACATCACGAATGATGCTTTCATTTTTAGTACAAAAAGATAGGGGAAGAGAAGTAATGATGGGTTATTAAATTAATTTAAAAAAATCATTATATAAATGATACTCATGTTATCATGTCACTTGGTTAAGGATGGATGAGGAGAGAATAAGAAAAGAGAATAAATTGAAAAGAAATTAAAAGAGAAGGAAATAGGTTTTTACCTCTAAAATTCTCCTCCTTGAGAACCTCTTTGAGGAACTTGGTTTTGGCCTTCTGGTGACACCAGAAGGTCTTGGGTGTGGGGAACAAAATTAGTAAGATATTTGGTTAGAAATTAAACAACATACAATGCTTTGAGGTGTGAGTAGAATATGTGGTAATGGGTGGTATTTATAATGGAGGAGAGAGGGGTTATCTCATTATTTTATTCATTACGATATTATTTTGGCTCAAGATTATAAATATTTTGAGAATTATCAATAAATATATTAAAATAATGACGAGAAGTTCATGATTATGGTGATTACATCATAACTGACTCAAGGTATAGTTTATCTAACTTATAATGTATATATACTGTAAATTACCGTATTTCACTATTCACCAAAAAGACTACTACTTTAGAAAAATCCCAAAAAATCACCCAAACCATTTCAAGATTTGTAAAATTCAAAAATGAAATCCATTTTAGGAAAAAAATTAAATATGAGAAATTTATTTTTTAATTAAAATCATCATTTATTTGAAAAATACCAATTTTAATATAATAATTAATTTTATGACGCTTTGAAAAATTAATTAAAGTCTCATAAAATTATATTATAATCATAAGACAAAAAAATAATAATTTGAGAATCTATTTTATGAAAATACAATTTCATTCAAATAATTATATTAATTATAAAATTGTAATTAAATATTTATAATTCACAGAAATACCAACAGTTAATTTATAATTTCTAGAAAAATTATTTACTTATTTAAAGATATAAATATATCATATTTCCACTTATAAGATACTTTAATTTTATTTATACTCTCATAGTTGAGTTCAGTATTCTATTAGTATAGATTCCTTAATTTCTATAAAATCACTCATTTTATTATACATTTATAATGAATTTAATCTATTTAATTCTATAATGAAAACAAATTATTTTATAAGTACCTAGGTTGTTACACCAATAATATTGCATTCATAACAGAATGCCAAAATTTTCTCATATGAAATTTTTAAATTCAATTCGTTATATTCCGTTGAAATAATCACCTTGTTAGTAAAAGTCATACTAAGATCCACCTCCATAAGAACTCTATAAACATAAATGCACCTATATTTCTCTGTATCTTTATCCATTTTTACAGGTACTCTAATTGAAGAGGCAATGCCAAATAAAATACTTGGATACCACTGAATCCAATTCCATCTGAAAATCTTAACCAAGACCTATGAAAACGAGTTCTTTACAACAAATAGATTGATTTTGAAGCTCCATTCATGGATTCTCAGAGAACCGGGCTTTAGTGAGACCATGTTGAAGCCCCAATCCCACTATTATAAATCATCACTCGGGAAGAAGAAGTGAAAGTAACCTTTTCCAAAAGGGATAAATTTCAATTTCAAGAAACTCCATATTAATGAAATCCTTCAAATCATATCTGAGGTTTTCCAAAAATAATTATCCTTTGAGAGAACAAATTTAGTAATAATCAAATGATGACAGGACTCAAGTCGATCTATAATCACATCCCTTCTTGCAGAAACTCGCTTGACATTACCCTTTTTGATACATATCTCATTTTTAGTAATATGACTCAAGGAAAAGAGCTTGTGGTTTAAAATTTTACCTTTATTCGCAAGCTGAACTCAATGTGTTGCTTCTGTTTCCACATGATCTATAGCTCTTCCAATATAAACACCACCTATAGCAAGAAGATTCATCATTTCAACTGCATCATCCTGAGGGAAATCCATAAACAAGTTATGTGAACCCCAATCTCCATTACATTAATTTATACTACTTTTAAAAAAATGGAATATATATAGTTAATTTATTTAAATGAATTTTTTAATATTCTCTTCATTTTTTCTACATGTTTACAATCAATTTAATTAGTCATAGAAATTATATATAATTATTTACTAAGTTTTAATATTATTAATATGTTTTTAATTTTTATGATTACTAGTCATTCAATTTTATTTATTAAGTTGTGATATTTTTAAAATATTTTAAATCTATATTATCAATTAATTTAAATTTATTTTTTTAATATTTTATTCATTTTTTGTATGCTCTTACAATTTATGTAATTAATCCTATGAAATGATTTTTTTTATTTTTAAAATGTTTAAATATTTTAAATATGTATTCATCTTCATTTTAATATATATTCATTTTTTATTTTTTTAATAATTCATATAATTAATAAAACTTATCTATTTTTTAAATATTTTTGAAGTATATTATTTTTTAATTATTAAATTTCACTAATTTTTAACATTCATTCATATAAGATTGTACATTCATTAATAATGTTAATTATTTTTTTCTTTTTTTAAAATTAATTAATTTTTAATATATATATATTCGTTTAATATTTTTTATTTTATTTTAAATATTTATTATTAGCGCTTTTCGAAAAGTGTTAATAAAAATAGCTTCTACTAGTGCTAAAATAGAAAGAATTGATAAAATATACATTTATCAGTGCTATAATTATAGCACTAATAAAGATAGGTTTTATCAGCACTTATTATTTTAGAACTAATAAAAATCATATTTATCAGTGCTTCTTGGAAAGTTTTGATAAAACCCTTTCTAGTCATATAAATTCAACCCTAAGAGAACTAACTTATTCATTCCATTCAAGCTCTCTCATGACAGATGATCTCTGTCGCCACTCCCCATTAATCTTTTTGGATGAATTAACCCTCTCAAAAACCTTAGACAAGTGATTATCTATTCTCAACCACATTGTTTTATTTTTATTTCAAGTGCTTAGTGTTTTTTATTTGTGTGTTAAATTTTAAATTTAAATGATAACTATTTCTTGATTAAAAATTAATAATTCTTGGATCCTATCAGAACTCTGATGGGGTGGGCAGTAGCACCACCCATTTCCCAAGTCCACCATTACTCTAATGGAGTTGGAATTGGTACTTTCCACTTCCTAGGCCCACTGAAAGTCTAAAAACACACAATTGGAGTTTTTGTGGCAATTATTCTTTTATGTAGGTTTCCACCGTTTAGCCCCTCTCTCTTGAAAAATTAACATAAGCCTTCTTCAACCCTTTATACAACCAAAATAGGTCAAAATAAATATGTTTAACAAAATTTAAATTGAATTCATACATTTTAATCACACAATGTGTTACACAGAGTTCATTACCAAATGTCACATATAAATCAATAGTCACTGACAAACATTTTCACATTAGTTTGACCTCTTTTACTCAGTTTGATCATGTGAAAAAGATTTTTAATTTTAAAAACATTAAATGTAAATTTTTTAATTTGAGTCATTTCTAACAAACCACATGTCATATTGAAGCACGATTCATTCCTACATTTTACATACTAATCTATGATCTATGAAAAACAATTTAACTTTATTCATAACTTTTGTTTCTAAATTTGAGTGTGTGAGAAATATTTTTAACTTTAAAATCAATTTTAAATGTAAAAATTACACATTCATTCATTTAAAATAAACTACATGTCTTATTAGAATAAAATTTATTTCTACATGTCACACATTAAATAAATATATTTTCACTATACTTTTACATTACTCCAAACTTATTTACATAGTTTGATCATGTGATACCTATTTTTTACTTTAAAAATAGTTCTAAATGTAAAAACAAAAATTTGTTTCATTTTGACCAAACCACATGTGGTATTGATATAAAGTTCATTCCTGTATGTCACTTATTAATGAAGGATAATTTTCTTATTATTTAAAACCATTCTATGCTCATTTACACAAGTTATTATCATGTAACAACTTGTACTTGTTTTTTTATTATTAATTTTGAGAAAAATTCTTCTTACTTGAGTAATTTGGGATTAATAAATTCCTTACTCTATCATTCATACGTGGTTTATGAAGGTAATTTATTATAAAACCATTTTTTAAAATGATTTACTCTTACATGAGTATTGCTGAATGTTCTCATACACAATAAATCTCCAATCAAACTATCATTCAATCCTTAAATTAAAATCATGACCAGTATTAAAAAAATCCATATCTACTTCCATCTTGTTTAAACATCACTCTTAGTTTCCACACTGAATTTTTTCTAGTGTTTATTCTCTCTATTAGTTCCCCTAAATCTGAGTTTTTTTTAGGCGATCCTAGGTAGTTGGGATTATACTCTAATCATTAGTTTGATATGAGGGTTTCTATTAATCCCATCATGACACTTCTGGATCATGTTGATTATTCCTTCTAAACCCAAAAATAATTTCAATTTTTATTCTTTATGGATCCTTCACAACATGGGAATTGTTTTTATTTGAATCACTCTTCAAACCCCAATTAAATTGAAGAGTTTCTTCAAATTTATAGTTCTCAATACTAGGTGATTGGGCCTTATTAACATTTTCATCGTCTGTCAAAATATCAACTTTGGATTCAAATCATATTATTATTGAAACACCACCAAGACCACCACATACCAAGTGAAGAAATTAATAAACCTAAAATCCTCTCTCTTATTGTACTCATACTAAGAAAAGTTACATAAACTATCCTTAATCTCTATGTTTTACAATAGATGAAAATATAATTAAATTCTTTGTAACTGTATAATTATCACACATTCTATTCCTTCAATGATCTACAGTACTAAAAAACAATCTCAATACACATAATTCAACTCTTGTTATATTAGAAAAATGGATTCATGTATCTTAAATGATTCTTTAAGAATGACCATTTAGGGTTCTAAGCTCATACATTTAGTGTATTTTTTAATTTTGTTAAATATTAAAATTACTGAATAGAATATAATGGATATGAATTTAAAATGGATGGATTCTAATTATATAAAAAATAGTATGAGGATGGGGTGAAAGAGTTTGTAAAATTTTTAAAAGATCATGTATGTGACCCTAATCAAATATTTTTTCCATTTTTATGTTGTTTTTATTCAAGATTAACTAGATCATAGGATTTCTAATAACACTTGATCTGTCATGGAATAGATCAAAGTTATAAATATTAGACTAAAAATTGGGAAAACTGAATATAGCTAGTGACTGAGATAACACTACATTTGATGGGTCATCGGATATGATTACAAGTGTGAACAATTATGAAGACCATATTGAGGATATGATTAATATTGTGAATAATGGCGATGATAGTATTGAGGAAATGAAAATTACAGTTGAAGATTAACTTTCTTTATTATCAAAAATTGTTTCAAAAGATCAAGAGTTTTGAAACAATGTCATTGTATGCTGATTGTACAAATATATAGCATTGTCAACCATATTGAAGCCATATAATGTCAAAGTTGGAAACAGATGGAATGACACCAATTTTATTGAATTGCTTCCTCTATTAAATGATATTATCCTAGAAGATAATGAGCTTCCTTGCTGAACATTTGAATCTAAATGAATGCTACATTCAATGGGTATGATCTATAAAAGAAAAAATGCATGTTCAAATGACTATATAATGAATTATAAGGACCATGATTCACTAGAAAAATTCCCTTAGTGTGGTGAGTCTAGATTCAAGAAAGGTGAATCAAGTCCTTTGAAAGTTTTACGGTACTTTAAAATCAATTCAAGAAAGGTGAATCAAGTCCTTTGAAAGTTTTATGGTACTTTAAATTCATTCCAATGTTTAAGTGCCTATATAGATGTGAGGATATTTCAAGACAACTAAAGTAAAATATATATATAATAAATAAAAATGGGAAATAGTGTCACCAAGGAGACTCTCCCTAGTTGAATAAAATTTATCATGAGTATCTTGAATTTGGAAGTGATTTGAGAAAACATCATTTTTTACTATCTACAAATATAGTGGATCCTTTTACTTTTCAATTCAGTAGTCATGGTAGATGACGGGTTATATTGATAAATTATAACTTTCCATCATGGTTATTCAGGAAGAAAAAATACATTATGTTTTATCTACTTATATTTATAAAAAAAATCAGGTAAGTATACTGATGTTTATCAGGATATTTTAATCGAAGACTTGAAATTAATGTGGGATTCAAGTGTTACATTGTACAATGTTTACATAAATGAATATATCACACTAAGAGCCATATTACATGGGGTGATAAATGAATTTCCTACTAATAGAAATTTTTTAGTATATAACATTAATGGAACTCTTTGGTGTCCCATTTTTTAACAATGTGCACACTCAGTTAGGTTAAAACATTCATCAAATACTATGCTTCTATGATGTCACAAATTTCTACACCGATGACATAAATACTGATCTTAGACAACATCATTCAATGGGGGTTCAGATGAAGGTACATCCCCATCTCCAATAACAAGTGATCATATATTTGAGAAAGTAAAATACATGGATGCCACTTTTGGTAAAAGTTATTTTAAAAACATTGTGAAATCGGTTGGAAAAAGTGACCAATTTTTTTTAATTACCGTGCTAGAATTGTTTGTAAGTTATGAATTTTCTTGATGTCATGCATGTAGAAAAACATGTATGTGATAGTGTCATTGCCACATTACTAAATGAACGTGACAAAAAAAGGTGGTATTAAGGATATGTTGGACATGATTAACATGGGGATACATGAAGAGTTGGCACCAGTGAAGTTTGAAAGACAAACTTTTCTTCCTCCATCTGCTTACTCTCTTTTCAAGTGGTAGATATATCAATTTTTCAACTTCCTAAATGATATAATGGTTTTAGAGGGGTATTCATCAACAATAAAGAATATCATTTCAATGAATTATTTAAATTTAAAGGGCCCAAAATCACATGAACTCCATGTTTTGATGAAATATCTTATTCTTATAGCATAAGTTTCATTTTTTCTAATAATTCCCATCATACATTTACTAAGCTCTATTTAATTTTAAAATCATTATATAGTAAATTTATAGACCTGAAAAAATTTCCAACTATAGAAAAGGAAATTGATGTCATATTATGTGAATTTTATATGTTCTTCTCACTATAATTCTTTGATATTATGGTTCACTTTGTTATAGTTATTTGGTTATGTGGTCCTATACATTATAAATAGATATACCCCCATTGAATGGTATATGAATATTTTGAAAGTCCATTTCAAAAATTTATGTTTCCATAAGTTTTTATTATAGAAAGGTATATTATTAAGGAATCCATTAAATTATGTACCAACTACCTATATGATGTGGAAATCATTGGTCAACAAAAATATCATCAGACCATGTGACTTGTGAATGAAAGAATTTTTGGAATAGATGTTGTCACAATTACTATTACATAGTAGGAGAAGGCTCGCTATTAAATATTGTATGAAATTTTATAGGTTTCTCTGTATATTAAGACCTACAATTTAATTATTAGTCATTTTAATCCATCAAGGGTGGAATGTTGGATATCAAATACACATAATCAATAGTTTATCGGATGGTTTTGAGACCATATTTTTAAGGAGTCAACTAAAAATACAAATTCAGTTTCATAATGGCTTTGATGGATACCCATAGGACTAGGTGTGCATATATTACCTTATAATGGTTATGTTATTAGTGTTTTTATGATTTATACAAATGAACATGATGAATGTAATGTCATGAAAAATAGTGGAGTTACAGTTGTGGCTATAGTGATGCATATATTTGGTACCAAGGAAAAAATCCAATATATATGAATATGTCATACTTTGACATCATTTAAAAAGTATTTGATATAGATTATATAAAATTACAGGATTTTTTTGTTCAATGAAAGTGGGTTAAAAACAATAGTGTATTTATAATCAGTGAATTTATATTCATGAAATTGGATTTTAGTAAGCAAGGGTTCCAAGATGAATTGTTTATAATGGAATCATAAGAAGCACATGTAATTTATGTTACAAAACCCACAATTGGATTTTGTTAAATTTTTCTATTATTGACCAAACCATTAAAGGTTCAAATGTCAATACAATTGAGGCTGACCCCATCATTAGGTCTTTATGATCATTTCACTGTTTTCTCAATATAGATAGCATATTGTAAATAATAGGTGACCAAAATAAAGGGATTTGGGTAATTGATAGAGGGGTAAAATCCCTTATACCTTTAAACAAGGAAAATATTTCAATAATCAAGTTATATTTTTTATAATATAATTTGTGGTACCTCAAATTATTAACTTTTCGCAGCTGCTTTTATGTAATATAAATTAAATGTTCAACTGTATCTATAGATAATGGAATTTTCACATGCTAATTCGCCCAATATTTAGAAAAAATGGGTTTCTCAACAAGCTGATGTTCCCCATGCAGAGAAACTATAAGTTTCTACACAAGTCAATGCTCCCAATCCGAAGGAACAATAAGTTTCTCAACATTATCATTCACCCAATGTATTAGAAAAACATGTTTATATACTTATCGATGCTACCAATTCTAAGGAACAACATATCGAATATGATGAAGACAAGTAAATGGTTGAAGGTAAACAACCTATATCCCTGAAAAAAATAGGATTGTTGTGGCGTGATGATATTAATAAAAATTATTAAGGTGAGAAGTAGAGGAATCAAATTCGAGGTCATATAGAATGCACATGATGAAAATATTAACACCACTAATTCTATTTTAATTAGTTACATTTAGATCAATACTTGAATTCATATTCCTATTGATTTAGATATGTGGAAAACTATTGTTCACGTGCTAAAAGCACTAATTTTTGAAGATATTTGGGTCAAATTATGATATTATTTCTTTATTGTATTAAAAAACAAAATAATTAAACTTTTATTTACTCTCTATTATCCCTTAATGAGTTTATTTATACCAAATAAATGTTGAATGGGATTTGTATTAATTCTCACTATAAAGGCTCGTAAAGGATTTTGGGCAATTCTTAGGAAGCATCATCTTAGGGATTCTAAAAGGAATGTAAACCTACACCCTCCACATATGTATACACACATGATAAAACAATAAATATGAAATGTGTTTATTATTAATCATGAGGAGACATCTTTTCAGGTACATTGTTATTAGTAATACATTACTTGGAAATACATGTATTAATCACTTGGGTTAATAATTGTTAATTTATGAAATAGAAACCAAGTGTTGAAAATAAGTAGTGTGCAATAAAACCAATATACCCCCATCGTAAAGTAATGATGGGGTGTACTTCACTTGAAAAAAATGGTATGTATTTTAAATCTATAGTAATAATTTTATGTGGGATGAAATAACAACAAAATTGTGTTCCTTTGTTTATATATAGATTGATGCATCAAAATCAAAAACCATTTCTATCCCGCATAATGTGATATGGAAGGAGGCTCATGTAGATAAATATGGGATACTAATATATGAAAACACATAAAAAGTATGGGAAACATGTGTAAGTATGACATAATAAAAAAAGATTCTTTAAATCAGTATTACATGACAATGATTACTTACATTGCTATATTTTTTATCCTATTTAGACACAAGAGTAATTATCATCTATACCTAATGAATGGCTACTATCAGTAGCAAGAACAATATGGTAGTGTCAGAGGTGTGAGTTCTGGGGTGCCACCCTGAACATATTTTGAGAAAAGAAATTCACAATGGGTAAAGATAAGAAAATTAACGAAATAAAAACATGAATAGATTCTCTAGAAGGAAAATTTCATTGGAGTTATGACTTGTTATAGAATGTTATGGGAAAACATCAAAGATAAGAAAAAAACATAACAATAACCACTACATGATTACCCCCACCCCCACTAACTTCGCGTTGATCCATTCCTCACAATGATATTTCTTACTAGAAGTTATCAAAATTTTCATAAATTTGTCTATGAAATGTGAATTAGGAAGACAATACTACCCTTACTATATT
Organism: Viscum album; assembly: GCA_963277665.1. Classification (NCBI taxonomy): domain Eukaryota; kingdom Viridiplantae; phylum Streptophyta; class Magnoliopsida; order Santalales; family Viscaceae; genus Viscum; species Viscum album. The sequence continues at coordinate 2,095,561,974 of OY728142.1, forward strand.
GATATTCTATAGGGCAAAAATGATTGTGATTTATATCTATCAACACCCACCCATTTTTTGTTTTGAGGGTTACAATGTAAAATATCAAAGGATATATTCCACACACAAAAAACTTTCAAAAGGTCATGTGAGAGTGGAGATTCATGTAGAGCATGAGCCAAGCACTGATCTATCTATTCCCCTTGATGACCTGAATTTTTATATGGCCAATCTTTCTATTGGAACTTTCCATCCAATAGCCCGAAGGCCTTCATTTTTTATTGATTTTTGATAATCCACATTTCATGGGGTGAGATAGAACCCTTACAAGGTTCGTAGGCATAAGTATTACATGGACCATAGGCCTTAGAAGAATTCATTTCCCATAGGCTTCAAAAATTGCATACAACCCAGACTAACTACTTGGAACTGCTCCTCCCCAGCACCTTCATCGTGAAATCAGCTCTCTACCTTTGCATGGATCTTCAGATAGGTTATCCCATGCATTCAAAGGCTTTTCCCAAGGGCAGGTGTCATACCATCTCATTCATGCAATCTATGTAGCTTCTATTATAGTGAAAGTTCATTTCTCATCCTTCTTATAGAGCTTGTTCTTTGTAGGTTGTCTGTTTTTCATCTGAACTTAAGGTGGCCGGAAGGCCTTACTAGCCCGAAGGCTTGAGTGTCCCAAATACCTTAAAGGACTTGGGGACCAAATTGGTGGCCTGAAGGCCCAAACAGGAGAAAATCCCTGGCTGTTATAGTGCCAAACAGTGCCTACTACAGTTCTCGCTACCGTACCTGCTACAGTACTACTACAGTAACCTGAAAATTGTGCCTCCTCCTGGATTTCATATAATGGTTTATTGATCTTATTAAAATTCATTTAGACAAGGAGTTATTCCTTTTCAATTTATTTTTTGTGAAAAAACTTTATCATTTAATGAAAAAAGGCATGAACTGATGAATGTTATTACATAAGGAGAAAGGGAAGGGGTAAAAGGGATGGTTAAATCAAAATAATCTAAAAGATAAACCAATAAATCAAAAAGACCTTTAAGAAGTACATTTACCCCACATGTTCATCTTCTGAAAGTATTAATATTACAAGTTCATGTTGATACACCATTCAAAAATGGTTATACAACCATCATTGATTTTGAAGAACAAATATACAGAGAGTCCATTACAAATATTCTTAGTCTTGAGAATGTAGATGAAATCTTCAAGCATGGATGGCTAGGTGTCTCAGTTTTAATTGTATACGTGAGGTGTATTTTCATAATTGTTTTGTCCAATAACTGATCTAAAATGGTAATTACAATTAATTACAATTAGCATTGTTTACAGGCATATATATTAGTACTATTTGAAAGGAAATCCCTATCCAAAAAAATTTGGACTCATTGGTCCTCACATCACTTCTACATAAATCATCCCATTGAAAGAATAGTAATATTTAGTGATAGTGTAAATACTAGTCGCAATGTTTAAAAAGAAACTTTTAGATGAAAATCTATTATTAATACCCATGATGTAATAGAAGAAATCTACAATGTCATCATATAAAATATATTTTCATTACTTTCATTACTTATTCCATTTTGTTTTTAGAAATTATTGGTTACTCAATCCAATAAATCTGGATACTCCAAAGATTTATTTTGGGGAATAAATGCATGGATACCAACAAATAAACCAAATTTGATGACATTTATTATTTTTTAATACAACTCATACAAAAATTTACAAATAAACATCAAGTTATATATTTTATATTATGTTTTAATGAATTGTTTTGGGTAAGGTGATGTTTAAATATAATAAAAATCATGGAATGAGGGTATTACATGCGCACAAAAATCCTATAGACTTCTAAATGAATATAAGTATTAGGGTATATATAACAACATTTCACTATTAAAACATATATAAAAAATTACCTATTTTTCATAATGTTTCTACAGTTTTTGAAACAAACTAATGATAAAGATTGTGGTTTTTATGTTTTCAATTTTATGAAATATATCATATTCCATAAAAAAATAGAATACCCAAAAAGGTATTTCGGATGATAATTACAATTTAATTTAAAATATTTATTAATCCTATTGTTTATTTATATTTTTCTAGTAATTCCAAGACTGTTGATAGTTATTTTCTTCAAAAGAGGAAATAGATTTTTATAGAAAAAATGGGTGGAATGCATGGTGTCATAATGTATGTAGATATCATGAAATGGTGTCTTCCTACTACTTAATTAGTTAATTTTCTCATCATTTTATCTACTATTTTAATTTAATTTTTTTATTATTGTTATTTGATACTTATTTAGTTAATTTTTAAAAAGATAATGAATAAATGGATTCGTCAAGAAAATTTTTTCTTTAACCATTTAGTGTTCTATTAGGATCACATAATTATTAGAGAAAAAAATTCTTGATAAAGTCTTAAATAAGGATGATGTTATCATTTACTATTTTTCCTCTTTATAAAGGTATTTTTTATTTATTTTATCTATTTATGTTCAGTTGTGTGTGTTCTTAGTTTACAAAGAACTAAAAGTGCGTGTTTTTTGATTAAATTTAATATTTTGTAAAAAATTCATGTGACACACTCAAAATTGAGAAAAAGCATTCATATTATTTTGATACTTTAGTTAAATAATCCATATGTCATTTGTGATTTGTCAGAATTAGTTGAACCTTAATCTGATACATTTTGTGACCGATATGACTTAAAATGTGTGTTTTCAATTTAAAATTGGCATTTTAGTTAAAAACATGTGTCACTCACTAAAAACTGAGAAACTTCACATGTCTTGTCTTTATAATTTAGTAAAACTATCCATAAGACATTTTTGGTATGTAATAATCAGTTTCATGTCAATCTGACACATGACGTGACTGGTATAACTAAAAGTGCGTGTTTTCAATTTAAAAATGAAATTTTAGTTAAAAACTTTTCTTTCACTTAAAAAAGAAACATGCTCAAATTATCATTATACTCTATAAAAATAGTCATTAATCCATTTTTAATCTGTAGGAATCAACCAAATATCAATTTGATGCAAGGTGTGATCGATATGACTTGAAGTGTGTGCTTTTATTTAAAATTGATATTTTAGTTCAAAACACATGTAACATACTCAAATATAAGTAAACATATTAATATTTTTTTGATACTTTAGGTAAATGATACATAAGTCATTTGTGATGTGTAGGAATTATTTGCACCTCAATACAATACACGATGTGCCTGACATGACTCAAAGTGTGTGTTTTTAGTTTAAAATTGAAATTTCAGTTAAAAATACACATCACAGACTAAAAAATGAGAAAAGTAATTTAAGTTAATTTTATAATTTAGTAAAATGATCCATAATTCATTTTGATGTGTAAGAATTATTTTCATATCAATTTGATATATGGTGTGATTGGTATGACTTGAAATGTGTGTATTCAGTTTAAAATTAAAATTTTATTTTAAAATGTGTGTCATTCACTGAAACCTGATAAAACACACTCATATTGTCTTGATACTTTATTACAATGATCTATAAGTCATTTTTGACATATAGAAAATAGCCTTAGATTAATCTGACACATGATGTGACCGGTATGACTCAAAGTGTGTGTTTTCAGTTTAAAAACGACATTTTAGTTAAAAACATTCTTCACTCACTAAAAACATATAAAACACGCTCATATTGTATTGAAACTTCATGAAAATTTCCCTTAAGTAATTTTTGATGTTTTGGAATCAATCTCATGTTAATATGATGCATGGTGTGACCGGTATGACTCAAAGTGTGTGTTTTTATTTAAAATTGACATTTTAGTTCCAAACACACATCACATACTCAAAACTAATCAAACACATTAATAATTTTTGATAATTTAAGACAATGATCCGTAATTCATTTTTGATGTGTAGGAATCAACCACATCTCAATCCGATACTTGGTGTGCCTAGTTTGACTCGAAGTTTATGTTTTAGTTTAAAATTGACATTTTCGTTCAAAACATATGTAACATACTCAAAACTGGAAAAATTCATCCAGTTTGTCTTTTATAATTTATGAAAATGATTCATAAGTCATTTTTGATGTTTAGAAATTATTCACAGTGTGCCCAATATGAAAAAATGTAAGTTTGTAGTTTAAAATTTACACTTTAGTTTAAAACACACGTTATATACTCAAAACTAAGAAGACACAATCATGTTGTATTGATACTCTAGGAAAATGATCCAAAAGTGATTTGCGGCATATAGAAATAATCCACACCTTAATATAGTACATGGTGTGTTCATTATGACTCAAAATTCATGGTTTTAGTTTAAAAATGACATTTTATTACTGTTTCATTTCATATTTATGATAAATTTATTTTTCTATAGTATTACTAACATAGGAATTTTTTTCTTATTCATTTGAACTCTTTTACATGAGATGGGGTGGTCTGTTTAGCAACTGATAGCATGATAAAACTCTTTTGAGAGGGGGTCAAAGGCAAAAGACAATGTAATATTGATGTTTTTGAATGTTTGTGATAAATTTTACTCACCAGTGTAATTATTAAAACTAATGCTTTAAATTTTTATAATTCTATGTTTTTTCTTGTATGTGTGGTGTAAATTTTACATCAATTAATATTTTTTTTATTTTCTACTCTGTTGTGCTATAATTTTAGTAGCACATTGAATCAATATGAATTTTATCAGTCCTATTTCTAGCATTGATAAAGGGCCCCTTTTATTAGTGTCAAGCTAGCACCAATAATGGAACCCTTTATTAGTGACATTTTTAGTGCTGATAAAGGGATTTTTTATCGGTTCTTTTTTAACACTGATAAAGTGGACCCCCCTATAGACGATTAGAACATCAATTCTTTTTAGCGCAGATAAATGATTTTTTTCTAGTGTTGATAAAAGGAGGATCTGTAGTAGTAAAAAATCAAGAAATAGACAAATATAGGGAATAAATCAATGAGACTTGAACACAAGACCTCACTGAGACCCACAGAGGCAGCTTCCACTTAGCTTAACTCTGATATCCTATTTAACTTATATGTATTTAATAAAATATTCAAGTTTGTAATTTTTTTACAAATCATAACAAATTTATTGTGAATCATCATTTTCCCCAGAGAAAATAAAATGGTATTCCCTAAATAATAAAGGAATCAAATTAATAGAATGCCTTAAATAATATAGTATCAAACAAACCAATAGAAAATATAGTAAAATTAAAATAGTTGTCAAAAAATTCAGAACAATCAATAAAAGTCAAATTAAAATAAAGAATCAAACCAAAACAATAATAAAGTAATAATCCAAATAATAAAATCATCAAAAACTCTTTTTAAAACCACGTATAGCACCACCCTACCCACTAACATTATGAATAAATATCCTAATTCAAATTGACATCAAATTCAATTAGATGGTAAAAAATAATGGCCCTAACCCCCAACACAGTGAAAAAATAGTGTCTGATTCAAATAAAAAACAAAAAAAATCCAAATAATAAAGAAAAAAGAAATAATGTGTTTTCAAAATATATATCCAATTCAAAAATCCAGAGAAGCACTCAACCCATCAATAGTGAACAAAATGTCGTGATTTAAAAACAATATAGTAGAAGGAAACAAATAAATACCTTAACCAAGAACCAAAAATTTCGATATACCAAACATAAATTAAAAAAACACTTATTTAAATAAAATATGCACTGTATCCAAATCCAGTCCATGAATTATATATACAAAAAAGTCATCAAAAAACTAAAATAAAATAATGAAAATGTATTATAATATTTTTTTATAAAAATTATAGCAGCTTGATAATATCAATTGTGTAATGTAACTACACTTCCCTTATTCAAGTGCATAGAGTGTTATAGAATATTAATTTGGAATCCCTCTATTCATCTCTCAGGGATAGTTTTGGTGTTTTCTCAATTTGGTTCATTTATAGTAGAAGATCCTTAAAAAATGATTTTATTAACTCATGTGATTCGTGTTCATGGAAACCAAAACATTGAGAAGTAATAAGAATAGAGTTATGAGATGCTAAGAATAAGAGAAATGAAGTGTTCTGTGGAAGCACTCTCAACCATCACTCAAATTTACACACACACAAGCAAAGGAATCAAAAAACAATGGGATACACATGATTTAATGTGGTTCAATCAGGTAACCAACATACACTGGGAAGACAATGAATTTTCATATTCAAACATGAATACACGAATTACAAAGTTATCCATACATATTATATATGGGTACACCCCCTTGATTTTCCCATACATCCTAGCCCATAATTATAGCCATAGAGGAGGACCAAATTTGAAAGGCTGCTAAAAAATCTACAGGCAGTAACCAAATCTTGTTGTGAGTCTTCTTCGGCAACACCACCCTCGGTAGGTCATCATCGGGCGGAACTAAACCCATGATGAAAATCATCTTCGGCATACACCAACCATGGGGTGGTGATTCAGTATCGTCAATATTCAACAATTTCTACCATGATGATAAATATCACCATGGTACTGCTCAAAAAATTCTTCATGGTGCTGAAACAAATATTTTTGTTACTGTTACCTTCTCAATTCCCATAGGCATCTCAAGTACAATAGATATTGATAAAGTCCAAAAAAATTTGGAACTTGGTCCTGGTAGTTGTGTTCCTTTCATTCAGATCCCATGTCTCATTATGATGAAATGAACTAATTTCTTATCCCATAATAGACTTCCACTAGTTCATTTATTTAATATACAAAACATCTTGATAGCTGTATGGAACATCATCTTCAATTACAGAAGGAGCATAACAAACCATCTCATCATATATATCTGGAAGAGACTCTTGAGGTGGTACCATACTGCTTTCGGTATGGGGATTCTACATCAAAAAATACAAATCATAATTTTTGATAGCATGCACCACCGATGAATCTAGAATAGTCAAAAAATTCTAAAATAGACTATTTAATTTCTCAAATCAGATTCCAAATGAATGAAAAAATTTCAACCCATGTATTTTAAAAAGATACCAAAAATGCCAAATGATTTTTTTAAATCCCCTCAATTTTTATGAATGCCACCCCCTTCCTGATTTATTTTCTTAAATATCCTTTTCCCTTTTTTACTTTCACATACACAAAAAAACCAAAAACTTGTCCCTCACATTTCAATTTTGTCTCCCACACCACCTCACATGCCCCTCCACCTTTATCATTTTTTACTTCTTTCTACTTGTGTCAGTGAGAGTATTTTTAATAGGTTTTAGAATATTAAAAAATAAAAAGGGGATAGGGGATAAATTATTTTAAAAAATGAGTCTAAAGAAGTGTAAACCCCATTTACACTTCTTCCCTTTCCAGGAGGCAGGAATGGGGTTCATGCTTCATCTCTAGTATTTTTAAAGAAAGAGTGAGCATATGTCACTTTTCCTCAAGATTTTTTTGTTAATAAATATTACAAAATATATATATAAATAAATATTTAATTAAATATTACGATAAATTTTAATAATAAGTATTTAAATATTAATAAATACTAATTATATATAAATAAATATTAATTAAAAATACATTAATATTAATAAAATATAAATAAATATTAATTAAATATTTATAAATATTAAAAAATATTAATAAAAATTTAATAAATATTCATAAATATTGATTAAAAATTAAATAATTACTCAAAAAAAATTAATTAAATATTAATAAATTTTTATGAATATAAAGAAATGAAAATAAGTATTTATATATATAAATAAGTAGTAATCAAATATTAATAAAATATTAAATATTAATTAAATATTAATTAAATACTAAAAACAAATAAATTAAATGATCATAAATATTAATAAACATTAATTAAATACTAATGAATATAAATTAATATTAATAAATATTAACTAAATATTAACTAAATATCAATAAATTTTTATAAATACTAATGAATATAAATTAATATTTAAAAATATTAACTAAATATTCATAAATATTAACTAAATATTCACACATATTAAATAAATATTAATTAAATATTCATAAATATTAATAGATATTAATTAAATTCTAATGAATATCCATAAATTTTAAATAAATATTCCTAAATATTAATTAAATATCCATAAATAATTAATATTCTTAAATATTAAAAGTATATTGATAAATATTAATTAAATATTAATTAAATATTCATAAATATTAGTAAATATTAATTAAATACAAATTAATATAAATAAATACTATCTAAATATCAATACATTTTATAAATATTGATGAATATAAATTAATATAAATAAATATTAACTAGATATTCATAAATATTAATTAAATATTAATAAATATAAAAAAAATATTAATAAATATTAATAAATATGATGCAAATATTAATAAATATTAAATAAATATTAATAAATTTTAATAAATTGTAATAAATATTAATAAATGTTAATAAATATTAATAAATATTAATTAAATATTCATAAATATTACTAAAAATTAATTGAATACTAATGAATAAAAATTAATATTAATAAATATTATCTACATATTAATAAATATTAACTGGATATTAATAAATTTTAATAAATATTAAAAAATAATAGATAACTATTAAATAAATATTCTGAAATATTACAAAATATCAATTAAATAATCATAAATATTAATAAGTATTACTAAGTATTGCTAAATTTTAATAAATATTAATAAATATTAATATTTACTGATATTTCATAAAACTTAATAATATTTATGAATATTTATTTAATGGTTATCTATTATTTAATAATGTTTACTAACATTTATTTAATATTTATTAATACTTAATTAATATTTAGTTATACTCATTAATATTTAATTAATATTTATATTCTAAATTAATGAGGGATTGACCCTCAACATGTTGTAAAAATTATTAAAATTTATAAAATTTTATTAAATATTTTAATATTTAATTGATATTTATTAATATTTATGAAGATTTATGAATATTTTTTCATATTTATTCAATGTTTATTAAGGATTATTAATTTTTAATTAATATTTATAAATGTTTATAAATGTCGAAAAATATTTTGTTGTTATTTATTAATATTTGTTAGTATTTTATTGATATTTTTGAATATTTAACTAATATGTATTAATAGTTATCTATATTTATTGACATTTTTTTATATCTATTGGAATTTATGAGTATTTATGAATATTTAATAAATTTTTATTACTTTTTATCAATATTTAATTAAAATTTATTAATATTTATGAATATTTATTTAATATTTATTTATATTTCTTAATATTTACTAGTATTTGTTAATTTTATAAATATCTTCTATGTATTTATTAATACTTATCAATTTGTATTAATATTTAATTAATAATTATGAATATTTATTTTATAATTATTAATATTTAATTTATATTTATTAATATTTTATTAATATTCCATTAATATTTATTTATAATTATTAATATTTTTTATATTTTTTTATATTTATTAATATGTATTAATATTTAATTAATATTTTTTGAATATTTATTTAGTATTTAATCAATATTTATTAATATTTATTAATATTATGAATATTTATTTAATATTTATTAATATTTATAAATAATTTTTTAATATTTATAAATATTTAATTAAGATTTATTGATATTTTATTAATATTGATGAATTTTTAATTAATATTTACTTATAATTATTTAGTATTTTTTAATATGTAATTACTTTTTATTAATATTTATTTTAATATTTAATTAAACATATATATATATATAGTAATATTTATTATTAAAAAATCTAGAGGAAGAGTGAATGGCGTTCAGTCTTCCTCAAGAAATTGCTCACAAGAAGCGTGAACCCTCTTCATGCTTCCTGGCAAGGGAAAAAGCATAAACGAGGTTTATGCTACTTCAAACCCATTTTTTAAAATAATTCCAACATTATCCCCATTTAATTTTTTGTTTAATATTCTATAACCCATTAAAAAAACTCTTTCACGGATCTTGTCACACCATATGTGCATATAAAAAACACAATTGGAGAGGAAGAAATAATTATAATCAAACTAGAGGACTCCAACTTCCAAACATCAGTTCCAAAAATCTACATCGATACAGCCACCAGGGCAAGTGGTTGTAGATGTACGGACTGCTGCGGGTTATAGATGTGTAGATGTCGTCGGCTTGCCAAGAGGCATATCCAAATTCGAACACCAAATTCCAACAGGAAGCATGGATTGTTTCATTTACAGATGTGTAGACACCGAATTTACTGAGAGTGTGATTCATTCCAGGTAATCGAAAAACCCTCTGATACCAATTTGTTGTATGGAATCTCTCTCAATCCTCACTCAAATTCACATGCACACAAGACGAGGAATCAAAAAACAAATGGAAACACATTATTTAACCTAATTAGGTCAGGTGACCTAACGAGAATACACGAATTAAAAATTCCCCATACATATTACAGATAGGAAGATCCCTCTTTTTCCCATATATTGCAAAGCATATTTATATCCAAGGAGGAGGATTAGATCCAAAAGGTTGCTAAAATTTCTTTAAGTGGTCACTAACTCTTACTGCAAATCTTCTTTGGTGGCACTATCCTCGGTGGGTCATCAGTGGGAAACACCAAACCCATGCAATGAGTCATCTTTTGTATCCACCTACCATGGGGTGGTGATTCTTTATCATTAATATTCAACTTGAAGTTGAGTTAAGTAATTTATTAAGAAATAGTGGTGGTGTTACTAGTGAAAAAATTGTGTCTAAAACCAAGAATCCATGAAAACACATCCTCACACCATGGCCACACACCTTATGAAACTCTCATGAGATTCTCACTGAAAACACTAAAAGTGGAACATGAAATGATGGAAGTACAGAAAATAAAAAATGAACACAAAATTTTATATGGTTCAGACAAAGTCATCATTAAAAAGAATAACAGTTACACTAGAAAGAGTAAACAAGATATGACAATGGAAAAATCAACTCTAAAGTGCAAGCAGGCAGATTATTAATCTTGAGTAAATCATACACATAGTATAAATGACCCAAGTTCCATTTATAGTACCTATCTACTGGTAAATCTAATATTATACCACCAAATGATCTTCATGGTGAAAAATCCTTATGTATCTGATCTTTATGGGAATATAATAATTAGGTCAAATAAAATCATTGCCTCAACTTGATCACCTGGTGAACAATGAATGCTTCTAGAGGCTCTAAGGATTGACTCTTATGTTTCCTTGAGAAGACTCTTGCATATCATATGGAATTACTCTTATATAATGTCTTTGTATCTCCTCTGCATCAGTGCTCACATCAGTTCCAGCTTCCAAAACTCATCCTCTAGCTTCGACACTTACATCATTCGGCATGTCCATCATTATTGTTACCATGTTCCAGAATTATTGGTGGTAGTGATAGCGATACCTTCTTCATGAAATATCTTCACAAGCACTTGTCTTGGAAAGATTATCTCCGCATGGATTCCACCTGGAAGTGAGATTTAGTGATTTTTTAATCCCCCCATGGTTGATGAGGTTTAATCTTCTCTTTGAATGAGGCATGTTCTCTATTAAAAATGACATAATTTTTCTCAGTCGTGATGATCATGGATCTCTCTATGACATGGAATTCTAATTTTTTTCATTTTGATCTTAGAAACCATAGCCTCTCCCCCAACATGGTGGTCTACAACTTTCCATTTTTTGATTGGAACTTGGTACTTTGATAATTACCCTTAAAATTATATAATGGTGGGGATATATTCAATAGATTACAAGATAAAATATGTAAAAATATGAGTTGTAACACCCCCCATACTTTATTTTACTCCTAGGAAATCATCTTTACCAAGGTCGTGGTATAAATGAAAACACTACTCAACTATCAAACTCAAAGAAAATATAATGACCACAATATGGATCACAATTTGATAAATCCTCACCAATCATAAAAATAAATTCAATATCATGTTAATCCCTATGTGCATGTTGTACATACCTACTATTGGAACCAAGGTTGATTGTTGATAATAATGGGGTTTGGTTTGTGTTTGTTGTCAATCTACACATGGATGAATAGGGAGTTCGCAAGGAATGAGGTCAGACCTTTGAGGCTGAAAGAAAAATCGAAGGTGGCGCAGTTTCCTGGTGTTTTCCAAATTTTTGGGCCTCAAAATCGAATGTTTGGTGTTGAAAAACAATGGTTTTATACATAGGAGTGAATGGTATGTGAAACGACAAATAAAACCAGAAAAATAAGGGAACCAAATACCTCAGAACATGGACAGTGTACCATTTTTCGGGAAGGGTTCGTGGTCGCGTACCTAGCATTGGGAATGGTACGCAAGGCGGTTCACAGAACTAAAAATGGTTCGCAGTGATGGTACACAGTGAAGGAATGCGGTATGCGGAATGCTTAGGGTTCACGAGATTATTGTGGTTTGTGAAACATAAGTGGTACACGGTGGAGTCTAACAGTATGCAGATGGAGTTCATTATACAGTGATGATTGTCCCACATTGAAAATTTGGGTAAATTAGATTAATGAAATTTGCAGAGTTATGTGCCTATTTAAGGAGATGTAATCCCCTTTGTTAAGTGATGAGATTGGAGATTAATATTTTGGAAAACAAATCTGGTGAAGTTCAATGTAATTCATGGAGGATAAGATGGTACACAGAGAGAATCATCCACATATGCAAAACAGTCTGTGGAAGAGAGTGTGGTTCACGCAGGAAGCTCTCGCAGTACACGACGAAGTAAGGTAGTACACGGAGTAGGACCGTATGCGGAGAAGCTGAGCAGTACGTGCAGTAAGGTAGTACGCATAGTATGTCAGTTCATCAAGGATCTAGATGGTATGTGGAAATAATATTGGTATGTGAAGGAAGTGGTTTGAGCACCATACCCAAAACATAGTACGCGGAACACCAAAGGAATCCTGAAAATGGACCAAATCAGTTTACGAAATTAATCTCCATAACATATCAATGTATGGGAAAATAAATTAAATCTATGGGTGACTACAGGACATCAATAGTGCATCCATTTATAGTTGAGGATGTGTGATTTAATTCTAATCCATTGAATTTGCCTTCATGTCGATAAACTGAGTGAAGAGTCTTCAAACACAATGATAAAGGGGGAGTCAGTAGAAGTAATTTGAGGGACGCAGTGTTCTATCCTTAAACCCTTATAAAGGTAGTATGCCTAGCATAGAGTGGTTGTGTTAAACTCTTGTAATCCATAACTTATGAGTATTAGTGTTTTTTGGTTGGCATATAATCCTTTTAGCAGAACATGCATTGCCATAGGAAGAGATTGTTGATATTAATATAATTTCACAAAATTATGTGCTATGAATTTATCTCATGTTCCATAATATATACTAACATTTTATATTACTAATTCATGATAAATATTGTATGAATATCAAATAAATCCAACATAACTTCATCAACTTGAAGTTATAACTATTTGATGGTACTTTATAAAGTAAAAATATATGAGTTCATAGTGTATAGAGAAGTGGAAATCCTGTGATCAAGTGAATTGAACACTTGTCTTCATTTAGTTCAATTTGATCTATTATCATAGAAAATGATAAGTAATAAGCAAGAAAAAATTATTACAAATTATGGTATTTATATATGTAGTATCTGAGTACGTTGCGGCTTCTGATGCATCTTAAGGAGTGGTTTAGCAACATCCTATATTGATTTTAGTTTATACCAAAATAAAGAGTTTTATCATTATCATGAAAAAAAATTACAATGGATTTAGTCAGGATATAAAGACTTTGAAATAGGAACAATAGGTGGATATTCCGCTATATCACTACTTGAGGGATTTTGTCAAGATAATAATGTTGCAGAAAAGATATTTTCTACAAAAACATGTGGATTTTTTCAACCCTATCCATAGAAACATGATAGGCCTAGAAGTTATATCCATACTCAGTCATAGCATGTTTCTACTTGTGAGAACTAATCGGTCATTAACAGTTGAATCTAGTGAAAATGGGGGTTTGTTGGAGTTTATTCCCTAGAACCAACTAATTTTGTACTTAATATTACATGTATATTCAAAGATGTAAATATTAACTTAAATATATTATCACATGTTGATTGTTCTTCTACATAACATTTATGTGATAATTCCCTAGAGTATATGTCACATTGAAAAAGTTCATAGTAGTTACATGCTATGATAAGAACCTCGAAATTTTATGATGATATTATTTAAACTAGTTCTACTATTAGATAATGTTCAATTCAAGGGAACATAGTGCATAGACTTTCATGTGTGGGTACTCGTATGTGGGTAAGGCTTCTTCTCATAATTTTTGTACTTGTTAATCTCCAAGATGAGATATTGTGAGAATATACCCACCAGTAGGAATTCTGCATGTTGTGGTGTCATCAGATATTTTTATCTATGAGCATGTGTTATGTACCTTAGAGTTTAATATTATCATTAATGCATGTCATGACTCACACACTTATATTTACTGACAAAAATCATCACTTTTATGTTAGTGGGAACTAGGGTATGTTGGATGCATAAAAAATGACATGTTATTAATGGATAGATAAAGGAAGGGTTTGTCCCTTCCATCTTTATGGAAATTAATATCTTGTCCCTTTGATTGAAATATAACTATCACATAAACTCCATGGTCATGGTGTAACAATTTTTATTTCAAATAGTCAATGAAAGATGTATCAGTCACATTGGTTGATGAAACAAATTTGAAACCTTATTGATGATATATTGAAAAAAATGGATTATATTATATATCAAACATTCATACGAGGTTTTTGATGTTGTTATATGAAGTTATTTCCCTTGGGTACCTTAAACCATTTTTAGACAGTAATCATGGACTTTAGGCGTACTTGTCTAATACCAATGAGAAAAAACCCTAGAGGGTCACACACTAAGTGTTTCCTTTGATCTCGATTAAATTATATTTGAATTTAATTAATGGAATAAATATTATTCTCATTACTGAGGAATAATTTTTTTTCAAGTTTTATTGATCGCAAAAAATTAAATAAATATTTATTCATTGGATTATGAAAAAATATATTTTTTTATTTTATTGAATATTTAATAAATACGTATTCACTAGTTTGTGGATAAATATTTATTAATGAATAAAATTTTTATTCTAGTATTCAATATATGTTATGGATATTGAACTAACCAAGACTGTATCTTGTGATAAATATTAATTTACAAGCCGAAAAAATAATATTTTTCATTGTGCAAGTTAGTGCGCACTATAAAATAATATTGTTGTTATTATTATTATGTGGCATGGGGTTTAATAAACATTATAATATTATTTAAGTAATGATACATAATTAAATAATATTTTAACCTAAACCCTATCTCTATAAATAGATGGTTATATCTATTGTGAATGGTTAATTGAGAAAAAAAAGAATCGTTGCACACAAAAAATTTATCTCTCAAATTTCATTTTCACTCTCTCTCTCAAGAATAAGAAATATAAGAGATATTCCCTCAATATTTTAGGAAGGGTGATCAACACAAAAATGCAAGACAGTTGATTTTTTGTACTAGAACCCAAAAATTAATTGGCATTGTATAGATATCAAAGGAGAATGTGTGGATCACTACTAGAGGTATTCTAAACAAGGATCCTTATAGCGTAGAAAAAGTAATCCAGAAAAGGTTTTTCAGATTATCAACATCTACATCAAAGAAAGGATCCTAAGACAAGGTAAATCATTTCTTCTGATATTAAATAAATTAATTATAAATTTAATTTGAAAGGATCCTCTATTGAGGTTTTAGAAAACTATGTTAATAGAAATTTTAAACATAACACCCAAAAAATATTCTTTTATTGTGCTTGAAACCTACATAAACTGCACATCAATCTAACATGGTGTGAATGGTATGACTAAAAGTGAGTGTTTTCAGTTTAAAATTTACATTTTAGTTTAAAACATGTGTCATGTACTCAAAATCATGTAGTCACACTAGGATTATCATGATACTTTAGTAAAATTATGTGTGAATATTTTTTGACCTGTAGGAATTAATCTCACATCAATCGGACATACAGTGTGACCCATATAACCAAAAGTACTTGTTTTAGTTTGAAAGTTACATTTAAATTCAAATCATGCATCATATACTCAAAACTAGGAAAAAAATCATATTATTGTGATACGATAGAACAACAAATCATGGTTCATTTGTTAACTATAAGAATTGACCGCATGTCAATCTAATACACAGTGTTTTTGATGTGATTGAATGTGTTTTATCATAGTTTAATAGTGACTTTTTAGTTCAAAACATGTATCACATACTCAAAATCTAGAAAACATGCCTACACTATCATAGATAGGCCCCTCAATAATGCATAAATGGGATTTAACAGCACTAAAAAATCATTATTGTCATCAGCACTGTATAAAGGGGGACCCCATTATTAGAATTTTTGTTAGTATTGATAATGGCCCTACTATTGTAGTGTGTTTTTGGAGTAATAGCACATGATAGTAAATACACCAGTATGAAAATACATCAGTATGAAAATTCATATTCTCATTGAAATAAAATTTACATCAAAAATACAAAAAAAAACCACTATATTATATATATTTCAAACAATATTTTGTATAATTACATTTTCAATTACTATCCAAAAACATTTAAAGCATAAATGTTTCATTGTCTTTGGCACCCATGAACCCCTCCCAAAAAAGCCCAATCTTGGTATCAGTTGTTGAACAAACCACCCCAACCCAAGAAAAATAATCCACCTATATAAGAAAAAAAAATAATATTTTAGTAATACTATAATGAAATAAATTTAACATAAATATGAAACAATACATTAATAAAACGTCAATTTCAAATAAAATGATACACTTGGAGTCATATCGGTCACATTGTGCAATGGATTGTGGTGGGGATAACTCCTACACGTCAAAATTGGATTATGGACTATTTCCTAAAGTATCTAAACAATCTGAATTTGTTTTCTTGTTTTTTAGTATGTGACTTTACTTTTTCACAAAAATTTTATTTTAAAATGAAAACATACACTTTGATTCATATCATCTATATTGTGTGTTAGATTGATATGAGACTAATTTTTACATGGCACAAATTACATATGAATCATTTTCCTGAAGTATCAAGACAATCCAAGTGCATTTACTTGGTTTTTAGTGAGTGACACATGTTTTAAACTAAAATGTAAATTTTAGACGGATAACTGAAATTTTGGGTCATACCAGGCACACTGTGTATCAGATTGAGGTGCGTCTAATTCAACTACGTAACAAACATCGTATGGATTGTTAATGTAAAATATCAATACAATCTGAATGTGTTTTCTTGGTTCTGAGTATGTCAATTTTGTTTTTTACTAAAATGTTAATTTTAAATAAAAAGACAAACTTTGAGTATCTTCAATCACATAATGCATTGGATTGAGGTGCGGTTGATTCATACATGTCACAAATGAACTATGGATCATTTTCTTAAAGTATAAAAACAATATGAATGCATTTTCTTGGTTTTTATTACCTCACTTGTGTTTTTTACTAAAATGACTTTTTAAACTAAAAATACGTACTTTGGGTTATATCGGTCACACGATGTATCAGTTTGTTGTCATACTAATTCATACACATCACAAATGAATTTTGAATCATTTTTATAAATTATCAAGACAATTACAGCATGTTTTCTTAGTTTTTAGTGAGTGACACATGTTTTAAACTAAAACGTCAATTCTAAACTAATAACGGAAACTTTGAGCCATACCGGGAATATGTTGTATTAGATTGAGGTTAGGATGACTCCTTCACATCAAAAATGACTTATGGATTTTTTATAAAGGATAAAAACAATTTTAATGTGTTTTTTAGATTTGAGAATGTCACTTTTATTTTCTACTAATATATGAATTTTAAAAAGACACTTGGATTCATACCAGTCACATCATGCATCGGATTAAGATGTGATTGATTATTAAATTTCAAAATGAATTAAGGATCTTTTTCCTAAAGTATGAAAAAATTAAAAATGAATTTTCTTTGTTTAAAGTATGTCACTTTTCATTTTTAATAAAATTAAAGTCAATTTTAAATAAAAAGCCACGCATGGAGTCATACAAGTTACACTGTGAGTCGGATTGAGGTGTGGCTAATTCCTACATATCACAAATGACGTATGGACTATCTTCCTAAATTATCAAAACAATACTAATGGGTTTTCACAATTTAGAGTATGTCACTTGTGTTCTTTACTAAAATTTTGTTTTAAACTAAAAACACAAACTTTGAGTCATAATGATCACATCGTGTGTCATTTTGACATGAGATTGATTCCTACACATAATAAATGACTTATGAATAATTTTTCCTAAATTAATAATAAAATAATAGCATGTTTTATTGGTTTTTAGTGAGTGACACATGTTTTTTATTAAATTGTTAATTTTAAACTGATAACATACACTTTGAGTCATACCAGGCCCACTGTGTATTGTATTGAGCCATGTCTGATTCCTACATAGCATAAATGACTAATGCATGGTTTTACTAAAGTATCAAAATAATCTGACTGTTTTTCTCAATTTTGAGTATGTCGCTTTCCTTTTTTAGTAAAATTAATTTCAATTTTAAATAAAAATACACACCTGGAGTCATACCAGTCACATTATAGATATGAATAAGGTAAGGATGATTCCTACACAATAAAAATGACTTATTATTCTCCTAAAGTATCAAAACAATATAAATGTGATTTCATGTATTTGAGGATGTCACTTGTATTTTTACAAAAATTTCATTTTAAAATGGAAACATGCACATTGAGTTATATTGGTCTCATCGTGTGTCGATTTTATGTACAACTAATTCCTACACATCCCAAAAGACTTAGGAATACTTTTAATAAATTGTCAAGATAATCAGAGTGTGTTTTTTTATTTTTTAGTGAGTGACATATGTTTTGAACTAAAATGCCAATTTTTAACTGATAACGGACACTTTGAGTCAAACCGAGAACACCATGTATCAGAATGAGGTGTGGCTGATTCCTATACATAAAAAACCTCTTATAAATTCTTTTACTAAATTATCAAAATAATACTGATATTTTTTCTAGGTTCAGAGTATGTCACTCTTCTTTTTTAGTAAAATTAAAGTCAATTTTAAATAAAAAGACACACTTCGAGTCATATCGGTCACATCATGCATCATATTATGGTGATGCTGATTCTAACACATCAAAAATGACTTAGGGATACTTTTCCAAAAGTAATAGTACAATATAAATGTGTTTTTTTAGTTTTGAGTATGTACCTAATATTTTTTACAAAAATTTCATTTTAAACTAGAAACATTCACTATGTGTCATACCAATCACATCATGTGTCGGTTTGATGTGAGACTGATTTCTACACATCAAAAATGAATTATGAATTATTTTCCTAAATTATCAAGATAATCAAAGTTCATTTTCTTAGTTTTTAGTGATTAACACACATTTTGAAAAAAAATTCAATTTTAAACTGATAACAGACACTTTGAGTTATATTGGGCACACCATGTGTTAGATTGAGGTGTGGCTGATTCCTTAACATAAAAAATGACTTCTGGATTCTTTTTATAAATTATAAAAACAATATGAATGTTTTTATTGGATTTGAGTATGTCACTTTTCTTTTTTACTAATAATAATGTCAATTTTAATTTAAAAGATACACTTCAAGTCATATCAGTCACACCAAATTGTAGATTGAGGTGAGGCTAATTCCTACACATAACAAATGATTTGTGGATAATTTTCCAAAAGTACCAAAATAATAAAAATGTATTTTATCAATTTTGAGTATGTCACTTCTCTTTTTTACTAAAATGTCATTTTAAACTAGAAACATGCACATTAAGTCATATCAGTCACATTGTGTATTGGTTTGACATGAGACTCATTCCTAAACATCAAAATGGATTATGAATAGTTTTCCTAAATTATTAAGACAATATGAGTGTTTTTTCATATTTTTCAGTGAGTGGCACACATTTTGAACTAAAATTTTAATTTTAGACTAATAACAGCCACATTGAGTGATACAGGGAACATCGTTTATCAGATTGAGTTGTGGCTAATTGTTACATGGAAAAAATGATTTTTGGATGATTTTACTAAAGTATCAAAATAATTTGAATGAGTTTTATCTATTTTGATTATGTAACTTTTCTTTTTTACAAAAAAATCAATTTTAAGTAAAAAGACACACTTTGAGGCATACGTTTCACACCGTATATTAGATTAAGGTGTGGTTGATTCCTACACGTCACAAATGACTTATGGATCATTGTCCTAAAGTATCAAAACAATATGAATTTGTTTTCTCAGTTTTGAGTATGTGATGTGTGTTTGGAAATAAAATTTAAGTCATAAACTAAAAACATACAATTCTAGTAATACTTAGAATACTATGTATCAGATTGAGGTGTGTCTGATTAACTCATTTCCTTACTACCATTATCTCAGTTGCAGTCTCAAAGTCTAATCTCTCATGAGAATGAGCAGCTCTAAACAAACCACCCCCACTCTTGAAAAATAATCCACCTATATATAAAAAAAATTATTATTTTAGTAATACTATAATGAAATATATTTAACATAAATATGAAATAATACATTAATAAAATGTCAATTTTAAACTGAAACCATATAATTTGAGTCATACCAAGTACATTGTGTATCGGATTGAGGTATGATTGATTCTATAATTTCTTTTTATCCTACAATGCATTCAACACTCTCAATTATCTAACAATATTGTTGTTTGATAACCTGGAATACTGAATTCATTGGAGAATAATGAGAAATTTTCATCATCATGATGGAATCATCCTTATTGAGTGTATGATCATAATACATGAGTGAATAATACTTGTTAATGAAGTCTTTTCTTTATGATCTCTATGAAAATTAAAAAAATAAGTATTAGATAAAAAATAATGAATTTAAATAAAAATATTAGACAACATGATGAGAAAATAAACTAAATAAGTAATAGTAAGTCACATCTTCATGATATATGTGTACATTCGGACACCAGGTATGTTTCTTATTCATTTCTAAACAAATATATTTTATCTTGTAGATATGAGGACTTTCGACATTCACAGTAGTACTGGAAAAATAAAAATTCACAAAGGATTAATAAATATTTTAGAATAAATAGTAATTATCTTCCAAAATACATCTTCAGGGATACTATTTTATTAATAGAATATGATATCCCTCATAAATTTTCAAACATAATAACCACAATATTTTCCATTGGTTTTTTAGGATAATATAGAAACATTGAAAAATAATAATTTTTTTATATGGGTTTTCATAGTGAAATATTATTATATATACCCTAATACTTATCCACTTATTGATGTTTATAGGATCCTTATACGCATAGATTTTCCTTATGCCGGTATTTTCATGATAATTAAACACCTACCTAGCATAACATAGTTCTCATTATAAAATAATATAAAATATATAACTTGAAGTTTAGTTCTAAAATGTTGGATTTAGTTTATTAAAAATTAAAAAATGTCATCACGTGTGGTCGGTTTGTGGGGTATCTAGGCAGTGAATCTAGAAAATAAATATTTGGAGTATAAAAATAGACTATAATAAGTATCTAATGTTCCCTAAAAAAAGAATAAGTAATTAAAGGAATGAAAATATATTTTATGTGATTAAATTGTAGAGTTTTACCCCTGTATTGTTGGTAATAAGAATATTTTTTTGTCTATAAGTTTTCTTTCAAATGTTGTGGCTAGTTTTTTCACTACTGTATCAATTTGAACTCAATCTAATGTGATTAGTTGTGTATAAGTGATGTGAGGACAAATAAGTCCATATTTATGTTCATAGGGTAATCCCTTTAAATAGTATTCATATAGATGCATGTAAAAAATATGAATTATATTTAGTCATAATTAACATTGAAGATTAGTTATTAGAAAAACAAATCATGAAAACACACCTCATGTATACATTTACAACTGATACTCCTTTCAATCATACATGAGGATTTCATTTTCATTCTCAATATCAATGTAGTCTATAATGGAGTCTCCATAAAGTTTTTCATCAAAATTAACTATGTCATTACTACCACTTTGTAACATTATATCTCCATAAACCTTCAATGTTAGTAAATGTAGAGATTAAATGGGTGGGGTAAAGGTACTTTGTGATGATATTTTTGATTAGTCTGTTGATCGTTTATATCATTTTGATTCTACCTTTCTTTTAACCCCTTCCATTTTTTGGCTTTATTAATATTCATTGGTTTATAAATTTTTTCATTAATCGTTAAAAAAATCCTGAAAATTAAATTTTTAATGATTACCTCTTGGTTGAAATTTTTTTACAAGATCTGACGGTCATTCTATGAATTTTCCAATTTCTTTCTTGATAATATGAATATCTACATCATCAAGTGGAACAACTATCTTATTTCTTCTATAATGAGCTAAATTAATCTCTACTCTTAAATGACCTATTGGAAGTTGTTTGTTGTGTAGAGTATCTTGTTGGATATCGAACACGGTATCTCTCGCAACAAGGTGATGGGTGGGTGTTGATAGATATAAATCAAAATCATTTTCACAAAATAGAATATTATTATAGTAAATTTATTAGTGTATATCTAACTCAAATTTCATAAAAAATTTATGAGAATATTTATTACCTCATCTAAGGAAGCTCTTTGAGGGGAATGGATCACCTCAAAGATGGTGGGGGTGGGGAGGATCATCACATAGATGTTTTTCATGAGATTTTCTTCTCTTTTATTCCTTTCCATGACATTTTCTAAAAAACTCATAATTTAAATGAAATTTTTATTCAATAGAATCTAATAATGTTAGAATCCCTTCCATTTGTTTATCTTTATCCCCTTATTCTTTTCATCTCTCAAAATATGTCTCGGGTGTCACCCCAAAACTCGCACCTCTGACGTGGACATACTATTATGGACATTTCAAGGCCACTTATAGTATATGTTCATTTGGTATAGCTGATGATGATTCCTCTGTCTATGTTGGATAAACACTACTGGAAAGGGTGGATATACCAACGGATTTTTTTCCAATGGTTTTCATAAACCACTGTAGTAGGGATGTTGAGAGGTCTTTACCCAATAGTTTCACTAAACCATTTGAATAGAGAGTTGTAGATGAGTTTTAACCAATGTTTTTATAAAACCGTTGGCATATGTGAGACTTTACCTAACGGTTTTATATAACTCTTGGTAAATGTGAGTTTAAGGAAGCGTTTGCCAATGATTTTGTAAACTGTTGGTAAAGCTTACCTTTCCCAACAGTTTTTATAAACCATTGGGAAAGTTTTCACCTAAAATTGTAGGTAACCCCAATCCCCCATCCACCCGATTGTAGATCTAAAGCAAAGACACGGAGCTCTCTCGCTCAGAAAATTATTCAACCCTTTGATCAAAAAGTTGTTTTGTTATGCACTTCAAATCTGTAAGTGGTACCTTAGATTCAATATTTTCCATCTATTTTTTATGTTTTTATTTGGCATACACCTGAGGTGCGTGTGGTATTGTATACCCAATGATTAAAATTTTATTTGTTTTTTGTTTTTTTTTCTACACACTGTCATGATTTTGTGAATCAGATTTTGTGAGTCAACATTATTTGAAGTATTTATATCCAATACATTGTAGAGTTAGTAAACCATACGAAGAGATTGGGGCTGGTTAGAGTAGTGGTGCAGGTGGAGTTGAGGTGGGGAGGAGGGGGTTGTGCATGTGGGGGTGGGCTGTGCAGGGTGGGGGTGTCAGGGAAAGGGGGTTGTATAGGGGGAGTCCGTTGGGGTGAGGTGGCTGGGTGGAGGGGGCTAGAAAGGTGGGGTGGGGTGGGGGGTTGTGGTGATGGGGGTGGGGGGAGGGGGGTTTGTGCAACTGGCGGGGGGGGTGTGAAGGTGGTGGGGGTGCAGTGGGTGGGGGGAGGGGTGTGCAGGTGGGGGGGATGTGTAGTGGGTGAAGGGGGATGTGCAGGTGGGGATGTGTAGTGGGGGGGGAGATTGTTGGGCGTGAGGTGGGGGTGGGGTGGGATTTGCAGGTGGGGTGGGGGGAGGGGGGGTTTTACGAGTGGGGGTGTAGGTGGGGGGTTGTTCAAGTGGGGGTGTAGGTGGGGTAGGGGGTTATGTAAGTGGGTGGGGGAGGGGAGTGTGCAGGTTGGGGGTGGGATGGGCAGGTTGGAGTCTGTTGGGGGTGAGATGGGGGGTTCAGGTGGGGGTGGGGGGATCTGTGCAGGTGGGGTGGGGGTGGGGGGCTAGGTAAATGTGGGTGGGTTGTTCAGTGGGTGGATGGGAGGATGTGCAGGTGGGGGTGTGTAGTAGGGTGGGGGTCTGTTGGGGGTGAGGTGGGGGTGTGCAGGTGGGGGTGGGGGTAGGGGGGTTGTGCAAGTGGGGGTGGGGGAGGGGGTTGGGAAAGTGGGGGGGTTGTGCAGTGGGTGGATGGGTGGGGGTGTGTGGGTGGGGGGATGTGTAGTGTGAAGGTGAGGAGGGGGTGTGTAGGGGGAATCTGTTAAGGGTGAGGTGGGGAGGGGGCAATGCAGGTGGAAAGTCATCACTTCCATAGTTCGCCAATAAGCACTGGGAAGTCATCACTTATAGAGATTTCGATATGTCTAAGGCCTCTTTGGATTTGGTTCTTGTCTATTCATCTTGATGAGTAAGGCATCACATGATCTAAAAGTGACATCAACTATATAGGATGAATTCCTTCTCCGATAACAATTTTTTCTAGAAAGAATATATCCTTGGGAGGTGGTGGGAGCCTTTTAGAATCCTTTCGTACAGAGACCAGGGGAGGAAAATCTCGATATATATATGTCCACCTATACCAGGGACCTACTCCCATATGCACATCCCATATTCATAAGTATACCTCTCCATGTATTAAATGAATTGTGATTCTATCTAGACTTCACCTTCTAATGACATCCTAAATTTAATTCATTGTTATGATGAAAAAAATATCGAGGAGTCCATACAACTTCATATAAGAAAACACCCTTCATTGTCATGCCATGATGATGAAAATCCTTACAAACTAATTACCATACATCATATCATTCCTAATAACTACCTATAGATATTAAATAACCCGTATTCCTTCCACTAGAATCTAATACCCCAACATTTTCCAATTGAAAACTTGATACCATCATGTTATCAAGTCACCAATCCTACCAAATTGGATTTTCACTAAAAAATATTGCTCTAACCCTTAACACCCAACATTTGTTTTTCAAAATTGATTTCAAATCTAATTAAATCTCATATCTCTCAGTCACACCCCCATGGATATCCCCCACCCCCGTGGATAGCCTGTACCCCTGGACAACCCCCACCCCTATTGAAAGC